>CAUYLG010045540.1:0-46973 GCA_963573385.1 Cacajao melanocephalus | reverse complement strand
ACGTCCGGCTTGTTGGTGATGAAGTTTTTTCTGTTTCTTAGTTTTCCTTTGGCGGACGCCCCTTCCCCACAGAGGTAGGCCTTCCTGGGTTCAGCTGTGCTTACTGTGAAACTCAGTCCTCAGTGCTTCCAATTGCTGTTCTTCTTGTGGGGATGGGACCAACTGAGCCCAACTCAAAGGGCACCCAGTTGTGAATACTCCGCACTGAGAAGCGCCGCCCCACGCCGGGGCGCACGCAAAACAGCTGTGCTGGCCAAAAGAGTCGCGCTGGCGACCCGAGTGGCTCCTCTGCCGGGAATCTCCCAGTTTGTGAGCAACAGAAATTAGTCTGAAATTGTGGCGTCCACTCGCTCTCTGTGCTTTCACTGGGAGCTACAATCCTGAGCTGTTGTTAATCGGCCATCTTGGATCTCTCCGCCCGGTGATGAAGTTTTTTCTGTTTCTTAGTTTTTCTTTGGTGGACGCCCCTTCCCCACAGAGCTGGACCTTCCCGGTTCAGCTGTGCTTACTGTGAAACTCTCAGTCCTCAGCACTTCCAATTGCTGTTCTCCTTGTGGGGATGGGACTAGCCAAGCCTGACTCAAAGGGCACCCCGTCCCGTATACTCAGCACCGAGAAGTGCTGCGCCGGGGCACCGGCAAAATAGCCACGCCGGCCAAAAAAGTCACGCTGGCTACTCGTGTGACTCCTCTGCTGGGAATCTCCCAGTCTGTGGGCAACAAAAATTCATCTGAAAGTGCGGCGTCCACTCATTCTCTGTGCTTTCACTGGGAGCTACAATCCTGAGCTGTTGTTAATCGGCCATCTTGGATCTCTCTAAATGATATTTTTTTTAACTTGGCACAAAATAAATTTGATATAGCTAATGAGGAGAGTGTCAATATAAAATTGATACGGAGATCAAAAGCATAGTCTTTTTTTTTTTTTTTTTTTAAAGGACAGGCATGTTTGATATACACATAGTAAATTCCCCTGGTTTGGGATCCTACGATCTGAGTTTAGTTAGATTTGTGGTCTTTTATTTTTTCCTTGTGGAACTCTAATATTCACTGCATGAGTCTGTTCTTCTCTATGTTAATACTTTTATAAGAACACTGGTGATCATTTTTTATAGGGAAGCTCATGTGCTACATACTGTTTCTCTTCCAATTGTTTATCTCAAGATAAATTTATTTTCGTTTGACCAAACTATATTACGTCTCTTGAACAAAGATCACTTTTATAAATTTTGCAGGATAGATTCTAGATTATTTTCTAGTAGTTCTGGTAGCTTTCCCAAAAATAATTCTAATACTTGAGTTCACTCACCATTATCCTTCCCTTATATTATATATTACTATTTGCATTTGTCTTTTTTCTTGTGCAATTTTGGGGAGTCTCTCAAGAATGTCTTCCAACCATTGATATTCTTTGTTACTTAGTATTTTAGTTTGTTTTGATCTTTCATTTTTCTCTACCCTGTCTACATCTATCACACTTACATTCTTTTATTTGTAATCTTTGCATCTATACCTGCTTTTATAGTTGTCTCTATTCCTGCGCTAGAATCTTTATCTCTTGAATTAAGGGGGTCAATTTCCTAAAATGTTCATGTGGCTTAGTAAATATTGGTATTCCTCTGAATCTTTAGTGTACTGATTTTTTTACTTGCTCTAATTTTGCATGATTATTTGTGTGTGCACACTCTGTGTGTGTGTGTATATATGTGTATTTTAACTCATTCTTCATAGAAGTCATTACAGAACATGTTATTGGTAAATAATTGAAACTGGTGACTTGCTCTATTTGCTTGGTTGATGTGAACTCCAAAACAAATGTGTAGCAGACTTTTGTCTAATTCAGATTTGAGGAACAAATGCAAGAACATCTTGAAATTCCTAAGACTGCTTCCTATGAACTAAGAAAAATATGTATTTATTTATTTATTTAAAGATAGGTTCTCACTATGTTGCCCAGGCTGGTCTCGATTTTCTGTCCTCAAGCAATCCTCTGGCCTCTGCCTCCTAAGTAGCTGAGATTATAAGTATGAGCCACCATGCCTAGCAATAAAAGACTTATTTTAAAAAACTATGCCCCTCCCCAATTTAAAACACTTTCACTTTTTTTCGTGTGTTCTCCATTTACATAATTTTATTGTGGGGATTCTACTTTCAAGATCTCAATGTGACATTCCCAGTATCCTTTCTTCCTTCTTTTCTCCCTCAGTAACATGTTTCCTCAGTAACATCACTGAATCCCTAACTCAGCACTCCTACCCTCCCCACCATATGCATTTTGTCAAGTACTTCTGGAATTTAAGTCCTTGAGTACATACAGCAGGAAAGAGAAATTTTAACTGGTAGGAGAAATACAGCATTCATGAATTAACACCCCAGAAACCCAAGGTGGGTGGCCACTTTTCTAGTTTTTCACTCCATGATTTATTTTTTTATTCAACTAGTATTTATTAAGCTCCACTATATGCTGGAACCGAGCTAGGTGCTGGAAAACTGTGGTAATGAAAAGCAAACAAAAACTATGATCTCTATATTCATAGACTTTACGCTCCAGTAGGAGAGATAAACATGAATAATCATAATGTCTCTCCTTTATTTTTAACAACAAATTATGGTAAATATGACAAAGGGAAAGCATAGAGAAAGGGAAAGTAGTTGGGGATTAAGAATGATTCTCTGGGTAGATGACATTTAAGCTGAGGACTAAAGAAAGAGAAGGGGTTAACCATGTGCTGAGCATAAATGTGGTTGTCAGGTGAGAGCAGGACTGGAGAGCAGGCAGTGGGAACATAGCCTGCCAAATGCCTGGGGGACAGAGCCTGCCAAATGCCCGGGGGTAGCAAAGAACTTGGCACCAATCTCATGTGTCTGAAACAGAAACCATTTAGTTCAGGAAAAATGAAGCATACTTTTTCCTACAAGCGAACCTGATGCATATAGGCCGTCATCCCTTTTATTGTTGTTTTATTTTGCCAGTTCTATTTCAGCAAGGAAACTGTAGATTCTTCTTTATAGTGTCATCATGAGTTTTCAATCTTAAAAAGCATAGTAATAAGTATTTTTGGCAGAATCTGAAGGAAGATTTGCTATTCAGCTGACATTTTAAGAAGAATCTGCCAGGCACAGTGGCTCATGCGTGTAATCCCAGAACTTTGGGAGGCAGAGGCGGGTGAATCACCTGAGGTCAGGAGTTCGAGACTAGCCTGGCCAACATGGTGAAACCATGTACCTGGAATTACAGGAGCCCACCACCATGACCGGCTAATAGAAAAATTAGCTGGGCGTGGTGGTGGGCTCCTGTAATTCCAGCTACTCAAAAGGCTGAGGCAGGAGAATCATTTGAACTCAGGAGGCAGAGGTTGCATTGCACCACTGCACTCCAGCCTGGGCAACAGCCTGAGGAGAGTGAGACTCCTCCTCAAAATAAATCCATAAAATAAAATAAAATAAATAAGAAGAATATATCAAGTGTTCAAGCTTTCCCAAAGCAGAGGCAGAAGCAGAGTGACTAAAAAGACTGCAGGGATGACTATTATAGTTGGAGGTTGGCTTGTACCCTTCCATAGGTTTGGCTAGTAATGAGTCAACAATCCTAGACAGATCCTGACAATTTACTTCTTACGCAAAAGCAAAGCAACATCAGCTTGATGATGTCAGCTCCCCATATCCCTGGTTCCACAATATGACACTAACCCAAAAGAGTCAGATGATGAGTGATGCCAATGAACTGTCACTCGGCCATTGAGGAGCAGCCTGTATATCACAGCCAAGCAGGTTTATAAACTTACTCAAGAAGTCTGCAGCTGTCCTCCAAGAGGTGAGGTGAAGTAGAAAAGTCCTTTACTCAAATGAAACCAGAATCATCTTGTGAGAGTCTTCCACAAGATTGGAATAAGAAACTGCCTTACAGCAACTCCTTCAACTGTGTACCTCCCCTTACACCAAAAAGAGAGTCACTGGACTCACCATCAAGCCTTGAGTCAGACTGTGGTCAAGCGTGGCCCTGCATGGACTTGTGCAAGATTTCCAGGGCACCATGGCAGAGCCATTTCCCTGCAGACCCTGGTTTGTTTTCAATACTGCTCTAAAATATGTGCTCCTATTTTCCTTTATGATCATCAAAAGAAGTTCATAGAAATGACTTATAGAAAAATAATGCAAACCATTATGTTAGTAAAACAAAATGACAACTCTCTTCCCCCTTTCCATTTTTATGCATATATTCTCTATCACACTCTCTCTGATATATATTCCTTAAATCACAGGCTTTTACCTTTTGTGTTTGTTATTCAAGATGACTAAATCATATCTCCATTCCCTTTTTAGGAGATGGAAATAATTTCTAGACAATTTTAAGACTATAGGTTAACATAGAGATACAACTATCTCAGGCTCAGAGAAGAGAGTCCTTAGCTCTATTGAAGAAATTCAGGAAAGACTTTTGGGAAAATATGACACCAAGGCTAATATCTAAAGGAAGAGAATAAGTTCAACTTGTAGCTCTATTCTTGACATATAATAAGTATTCAGAAATGTCAGATGAAGGATGATACAGAGCCAGTGTTGTGGTTGGAAATAAAGGCCAGAACAAGCCAATGTAGGATCTTGTATAACTCTCTACATATTTCACATTTTACCTGGGGGGTGATTTTAGAAGTTAAAATTATATTTATTTAATTTATAACTTAAGATTATATTTATATTTATGCATTAGATAACTCTGGCAACAGGGAGCATAGATTTATACCCCTACTATTCCCCAGCCCAAGAAGCTAACTCAAATGGAAACAGAAAACACAAAAATAAATTAGCAGGGTTTCAAAATGGAAATGACTTTAAAATTCATATGGAAATTCAGAGGACCAAGAATAGCTAAGACGATATTGGATTACACATTCTTATGTGTATGAAATCTTGCTTTATGGATATCAAGACTTGCTATACAGTAGATAATTAAGAGAGGGTGTGGCTGCATCAATTATAGACAAATAAGCCGATGCAATTAAATAGATGCCCAGAAAAAGACTCACATAGATATAGCTATTTGATTTATGGAAACAGTACTTCAGAAAAATAGAAGAAAGAATAGTCTAGTCAATAGAGAGTACTGGGTTGTTTGGATAACTATATGGGAAAAAAATGTCTTACCAAAAATTGTTTCTAGGTAGACATTAGACATAAATATAGAAGGCAAAATAATAAAGCATCTAAACAAAGATAATGGAGGAGAATATCTTCATGACTCTTGATAGGAAATAACTTTTAAAATAAAACATAAACACATTAATCATAAATTTGTTAAACTACTTTGAAATTAAGTAATTTTAATCAAAACACTATTTGAGAGACTGAAAAACAGGCTATGAGGTGAGGTAACTATTTTCTTCATCTATAGCTGAACTCATGAATAATATAAAGGACTCCTACCATTGCAGACTGAACTGTATTCTTTGACGATTCATATGTGGAAGCCCTAACTTCCAATGTTTCTGTGTTTGGAGATACGGCCTTTAAAGTCATAGGAGTGGGGCCCTAATATGATAGGACTGATGTTCTTGCAAAGAGGGCAAGACAACAGAGTTTGCCACTCTCACACAGAGAAGAGGCTATTGAGGACACAGTGAGACAGCAGCTGTCTGGCAACCAGGAAGAGGCCTCACTAAAATCCAGCTTTCAAGGCACCTGGATCATGGTCTTTCAATTCCAGCTCTGTGAGAAAATAAATTTCTGCTGTTTAAGCCACCCAGTCTCCCAGTGATGGCAGTCCAAGTTGACTAAGACACCTACCAATCAATAAGAAAAAGACATCCCAGCAAGGAGAAAAAGGCAAGAGACTTGAACAAGCACATCACAAAAATATCTCAAGGACCAATAAAATGACACAGTATGTATAGAATCAGGGATCTGCACAGGGAAACAGAAGCTACTCTGTTTATTCCAGATAGGAAGTGCTTTATTAGAGGGAATTAGAAGCTTATACAAACATTTTAAGAGCTGGGGGAGTAGAGCTCAGAGAAGCTCCCACCATCTCAGTCTATATCAGTAAAGCAAATAGTTCTCAAGAGTCCGTATTCTCTGTATAATAGTTCTCAACAGGCTTCTATGACTCTAATGTCTGCCTATGAGTTTTGCTACAAATTCTTCTGAAGAATGTGACCTTCCCTTCCCTTCCCTTCTAGGAATTGCTTCTAAATGTTAGACTTCCATGTAAAATAAGAGAGGTGGTTGTTAGGACTGCAGTCTCTGGCTTCTCCCTGTCATGCAGAAAATATCTTGGTAGAGATGCCAAGTTGAATACACACAATTCAGAACAGTGTTTAACTTCATTTTTATTCAGGAAAATAGGAAGCAACCCTATGTACAGGTTCACTACACACCTATCAGATGGCTAACATTAAAAATATTGGTAATACTAAATGTCAGTGAATATGTGGAGTGATAGTAGTCCTCATAAAAGTGTAGAGGTATAAATTAGTGTAATTAGCATAACCACATTGGAAAGCAATTTGGCATTTTCTATTAAGTTGACCATATGCATATTGTGTGACTCATTTCCCTTTTGAATATATCCAACAAAAAATATGTGAAAACATGTACCAAAGACCATGCTGAATAATGTCCATGGCTCAAATATTTGCAGTAGGCATACCCTGGAATTAATACAATTGCCCATAAATAAGGCCTAAATTATAGTAGACTCAAACTATGGTATACTGAAAAGCAAATAAAATAAGTAAGTTATACCGGTATGTAGGAAGATAGACAAATTTTAGAAATAGAATGTAGCCTGAAAGAAACCAGAAAACTATACATATCTTATTATTTCACTCTCTAACACTTAAGGCAGGCAAGAATGAACTATTGTGTTAGGAGCTAGGATACTGATTACCTTTAAAGGAAAGAAATCAATGAGGAGGAGGAGAATTTCCAGTTACTGAAAACTTTCCATGTCCTAGAAATATTCCTATTGTAATAATATATTAAGTTGTACAATTATATTTTATCCATCATTTTCTTTCCCTTCTACATCACAGTAACAAAGGTAAAAATATACTAAATAAACAGCAAACATGCAAATGAGTAAAGAAACAAAAACTTCAAAATTAGAAAAACAGTCTCACCAAGAGAGACCCAACAATGAAAGGGTATAATTTAGTACTTTGTTTTAAAAAGTAAAAGAAAGGAAATAAACAAAATGTTCTTTCCCGTCTTAGTACAGTTCCCAAACCTCTCTCTGCTGTTACTTCCCAAATGTGCCAAACGTGATACCCAAAAGCTGAAAAAATTTAGGAAATATTTACTTATACTCTACAAGTTAACAAGAAGTGGATGCAGGGGACAGTGGGAGCTTGGAGGAAAGCTCTGAAAGACAAGAGCAGAGCTGTGAAAGACAGAGCAGTTACCATTGCTGTGCTCTAGCTGGGCAAAAAAATATCAACAGGCCTCAGTGTTCTATAGGACTCCGTGCTGAATTTGCAGAAAGGAAGAGAGCATAGAAGGAAATTCTAATTAACAATCTAACAGAAAGGTGGAAGCCCTTTAAAAGAAAAGAAGACAAATAGGCTTGTGGACAATCATTGGAGTTTCTCAAGTAGAAACCCTAAAACAAAATGTTTTGAAAATAGAATAGAAAATAATTTATTTGATATAAGAGCTAATTCTGTATTTTAAAAGTTTATGTTAAAGATGGAAATAGAAAGATGTGTTCTGGCTGTAATTAAACTTTTGGCATGAATGTGGAAAAAGAAAATTACCAACAAAGAGATCAGGCTGGACTTGGACATTCTTACAACAATAATCAGTATCAAAAGATAACAGAGCCTGTTCATCAAATCTCAAAGGAATGGATTATGGCCAGTTATTTTTTTAATTCACTGAACAAGCATTTTGTAAACATTAAAAAAAATTAGGAATTATTGTGCCTGTGATTACTTCTTGGAAAAAACCAACCCAAATGATTGAATGATTAAATCCAGCAAATCAGAAGAAGAGTGAAAACTAGTAGCAAAAAACAGTGAAACATAAAAGCAGGAAATACAAGAAGCAAGATCTATAGCATCTTGGTTGGGAAAAAGTAAATAATTGTTTGCCCCGTTAGGAGACAAGTTTCTCATGTTTGCAGCAGTTTAGGAATACAGATCTTACAAACCCTTCTTGGGAGAGGAAAAAGAACTTACATTGAAATCTGAGATTGGTAGAAATCTAATATGTCCCTCTAAGGTTCCCAGCCCCTGCAATACACACAGCTTCTCCCAATTATTCAATTCAACACCAGTCTAGGTACACAGACTTTACAGTCATAATTTAGGTGCCAGGTGAGTTGATCTTACATTACGAAGATTTCCCAAGTGGGTGCAACCTAATCACATAAACCTTAAAAAAGAGTGTTTTCTCCTACTCGTTCCAGAAAAAAAAAAAAGTCAGAGATTTATAGCAGGAGAAGAACGTGGTTCAACATTTCTGGCTTGTAGACAGAAGGCAAGGCAGGCAAGTAGCTTCTAGTTGCTGTGAGCGGCCCCAGCTGACATTCAGTAAATAGCAAGGATGAGAATTCTGCCAACAATTAGAATTGCTTGGCAGTTTACTTTTCCCCAAAGCCTCCAGAGGAGAACTCAGCCTGACTGACACCTTGATTTCAGCCTGTGATTCCCTAGGCAGAGGACACAGGTAGGCTGTGCCAGTCTTCAGACCTATAGAACTGTGAGTTGCTAGATGAGTGTTGTGTTACATCATTAAGTGTGTGGTGATTTGTTAAATAGCAGTAGAAAAATTTAAAATCTCCAGACAACAGACAATTCAGAAATATATAAACAGCGGTAATAGGGTGAGGGGCTGAATTTATATAAAAAGAGAAGATATGAATAATCAACAAAAACCATTAAAAAATCCAGCAATTATTCACTCAATTTTTTTCTTTAAACAAATATCAAGTTCTATGTGACACTGTTGTGCCAGGCACTGAACGTAAAACAGTGGATAAAAAGGGAAATTTTTCAGCCCTTGTGGAAACATTCTAATAAGGAGATGGCAAACAGTAAACAAAGTAAGAAGTAAAATTCACAATATGTCAGATGGTGATAAGTTCTACGAAGGAAAAACAAGCTAGAGGGAGAAATGGATAGAGTTTGAAGGGAGGACTGTGATTTAAGTCAGGTGGTCAGAATAGTATGGCAATTTCTCAAAAAACTACAGATAGAACTATTATACAGTCTAGCAATCCTACTGCCGGGAATTTATCCAAAGGAAAGGAAGTCAGTATATCAAAGAGATACATAGACTACCATGTTCACTGCAGCATTATTCATAAGAGCGAGATATGGAATCAACCTAGTGGTGTCCATCAACAGATGAATTGAAAAAAATATGGAATGTATATATATACAATGGAATAATATTTGGCCATAAAAAGAATTAAATCCTATTTGCAGCAACATGAATGGAACTGGAGTCCATTATGTTAAATGAAATATGTACAGAAAGACAAATATTGCATGTTTACATTCATTCGTGGGAGTTAAAAAGGTTGATCTCATGAAGTTAGAGAGTCGGATGGCAGTTACCGGAGAGTAGGATGATGGTTACCAGTAGGATGATAGCTTGGAAGGGTGTTTGGGTGTGGAGGAGATGGTGATGAAGAGAGCTTGGTAAATGGGTACAGACATAGAAGGAATAAGTTCGAATGTTCAATAGCAGAGGAGGGTCACTACAGTTAACAACAATGCATTGTCTATTTCAAAATAACAAGAGAGGACTTGAAATGTTCCCAACATATAAAATGATAAATCCTTGAGGTAGACATCCCAAACACCCTCATTTAATGGTTACACAGCCTATGCATGTAACAAAGTATCACATCAAATGTACCCCATAAATACGCATATTTTTGTCAATAAAATATTTAAATTAATAAATCAATAGGGTGGTCAGGAAAGGCCACCCTGAGAAATTGGCTTCTGAGTAAATCTTGCATGGTGACAGAGCTCAAAGCAAAGTGGTTCTAAGAAGAAACATCATGTATGAAACGTGTGAGGCAGGAACATACCTGCTGTATTTGGGAAGGCTGGGGTGGCTGGAGTGAAGTAGTAGGAGATGGGGCGAAATGAGTAACAGGTCAAAATTGCATAGAGCTTTGTAGGCCAGTGTTAGGACTTGTAAGCGTTTTGCTCAAACGGTTAAAATCACAGTATTGTCTTTGTAAGAGCATCATTCTGTCTGTTGTGTTGAGATGTGATTGAAGGGCCAGGGCCAGAGCAGAGAAGGATGGCCAGGTAGGAGGCTGTGCAAGGATCTGGGGAAGACGGATGGTGACCTGGACCAGGTGATGGCAGTGAAGGTGCTGGAAGGTGGACAGATTCTGGAGATATTTAGGAAGTAGAGATGGCAGAATTTGTATATGGTCTGGAATTGGGGTGAATGAGATGGAGAGGACTCAGGAATGATGAATGACTTCAAGTTTTATGGACTGAGCAAGTGGAAGCCTGGAGATGCTTATGACCCAAATGGCCAATACATTGAGAAGAGCAAATTTTAATCAACTGGAGACCTGGGAACTGGTCATATTGCACTTTAATTCTCATTAAGAATCCAGATATTACAGAATAGAGTGTAAGTGATACAAACCTTCAGAATGTAATTTAAAGCAGAACAAAGTAAAAAAAAAAAATAAATAAATAAACAAAAACCCAAAATAGGATCAGTAATTTTGGGTTCTGTGAAAGAAGAAGGTTGGTAAGAGGAAGTGTTTAAACATTCATTTCCTCATCTTTATATGAGGCATTCTACTACTTAGCCTGCAACTGAGATATTTAGCTAAAAAAAAAAAATGACTTAACAACTTAAAGTTTTTTGTAATTGTTTAAAATTTAGTTCATATTTTAGGTCATGGTGTTTTTTTTTTTTTTTTTGATGAAGAAGCAATTACCAAAAATTTAACAACAATTTATTTCATTTTAATGCAGCATTGTTCACTTTTAGATTTTCAATTAAACTAAAATGGCATGTCATAATTTTGAAAATGAAAATAGCAAGTACAATTCCATTTTCATAATATTAGTTTGATCTCAATCTAGATATCTATATCTCTATGTTTCTTTATGAATAGAGATGCCTGGAATTAAGGCAACAAATTTAACAATAATTATTTCTAGTTGACAGAATTTTTTTAACTTTATTTTTTATGTTGAATGGCTTAGGTTTTTTAAACATGTAAATTTTTGTAATCAGTAAATATACATTTGTTATGTATGGGTAATAAAGTACAGGTAATAAAAGTATTTTGTAGTTCTTCTATATTAATAAAAATTGCAAAATAACAATTGAATGACTGAGAGTATCTCTGGGAAACCGATTTCCAAGCCAGACTCATAACTACACATATCTGTATTTACTAGGTCAGTGGTGACAACCTTATAGGTAAACACCACTCTCTGACGTCATTAATACATAATTTTGTTTGGGAAAGTGAAAAATGAACATAATCAGTTTCGTGGACCAGTAGTTTAACACATTAATTGATGAAACTAGATTATTCATTACCAGAATTCTTGACAGTATTTTGGAATGACTTAATCCAGTGTCCATATTCATTAGACCCAGAAGGGCTGAGTTGCTTTGATAGAGTTTCACTGTTTCCTCTTTCTTATGATTAACAAATGGTTAGTGATCCTATGGCTATTTTAATGGGTAATCCACATCCTAGAACTTTGACATCCAACATGCAACTAGTCACATGAGGCCATTTAAATTTAAATTAATAATAATTAAATTAAACTTAAAATATAGCTTCTCCTCACACTGGTATGTTTCCAGTTCTCACTGGCTAGTGGCTGCCACTTTAGATGGTGCAGATTTAGAAGATTTCTATCATCTCATAATGTCTGAGAGACAGTGCTGGTTTAAAACCAATTTGTTCCATGAAGAAAGTTTTTTGAAATGTTTCTCTAAAATGTGTTATCTCTCCCTTAAGTTACTTACCTAGGTCATTTTTGAAAACTGTCATTTCATAAAAAGCAAGATGTATTATATATTATCTTATGATTTGATAAGCTTAAGAATTTGGAATAGATTTACAAAAATAACTTGTGAATAGGAATTAAAGCTGACTTTAAATGATGATATCCTTGTAGACAAAGCTCTGTTCTCAGGACTAACAAGAATCTTTTTTTTTTCCTACTCAGGAGGCTGAGGCAAGAGAATCGCTTATATCCAGAAGGTGGAGATTGCAGTGAAACAGGATCGCAGTGGTACGATCTTGTCTCACTGCAACTTCCAGCCTGGGCAACAGAGTGAGACTTTGCCTCAAAAAAAAAAAAAAAAAAAAAAAAGAATCTTGAATAATCTTCAAATCTTGTTCTGTGAACTCACAAGAATTGTCTATAGAGTTTATTTGTATGTCTAGGCTAATGACAGGGAATCACATAGGTTATAGTTCAGGTCAAATGTAAAATATTTTTCATTATTTTAGGCTTTTTTGTTTTTTTAGATGAAGTTTTACTCTTTTCGCCTAGGCTGGATTGCAGTGGTGCGATCTTGTCTCACTGCAACCTCTGCCTTCCAGTTTCAAGTGATTCTCCTTCCTCAGCCTCCCAAGTAGGTGGGATTAATGAAGCACTTTATAAAAGTTTATAAAATATGTACTGGATGTATTGAAAATTCATTCTCAAATGTTTGACTTAATTTTTTTATATCTGGAAATTTAAATGATGCCTGCATCAACTACATTTAAGGTACTATGGGAGATGACTTTTTCATAGACTATCTTTCCCCACTAGAAACCCAGGATCTGATCTAATAATGGCAGTCAGCCAACCAACCTCAAGGATTAGCATAAACTGTCTCTTGCTTCCTAAGCAAAATGGCAAGGCCCTAGATATTAGAGTTTATTTAATTTAATTTCCTCTGCCTACAAATAATCAACACCTCTCAACATAACTGGGGAAAAGCATTTATATTAATGAGTAATTCTGTTGACACACATTTAATACTACTGCTTTATATTAATTGCTTTTCAAAAATAATAGTACTTATGGTTTCCAGAACCACACACAAACCATAATCACCAGCATTTAAAGCGGATTATTATGTGAACTTGGAATTGCTTTCTGTGAACATTCCATAAACTTGTGGGGAGATTGATGTTGCAATCGATTTTGCTTTACACATTTTGTTTCAGAATGATCCTCTCTCCTTGGCATTAGTTCAGGTATTTGGTTTCATAACATTTTTCAAATTTTTAAATATGTATTTGCAAACATATCATCATCCTGAAGCATGAAGGATAAAGACATGATTTAATGTTTTATGTTGTATGAATATGTAGTGTTCTGAATTATATTTTGGGAGTTAAGAATTCTCTTATCTCTCTTAATGATTGTTTACAGATTAAAATAAACAAACCAATGATAAAATACCAAAAGTAAAATCAGATTTTATAAAAAGAACCTCTCAGTCAAAATATTTGATTGACTAATTATTAACCAAATTACAAAGCTGTATTTTTCTTAATTGCAAAGTTGTATATACACATTTTCCATCTCTGTTAGCATTTTTTAATATTTAATAAAAAGTACTTGGGATAAATACTGACTTTACATAATTATGGCTTTACTATTGGGGTAGAAGTTTAGCCCAGACAGAAAAACTCTAGATGTCTTAAGGATAAAATTCCATAAGCTTGTGATCTCCTCTATTGAAAGATACCATGGAAATAAAGTAATAAAGTCAGTATTGGACATGAGTGTTTGGTGATACACGTGGACTTTAACTTCATTGTAGGGGCTTGAGAGGATTCCATCCCTTCCTGAAATTTTGAGATCTCCAAGAATCAAGAGTGACCCTGCGCAGGCTGTCTTCTGTGTATTGTTTACAACACAGCACAAGGGAAGAGGGAGATGAAGACTCTGTAACCTACAAAGGGCTTGCTTCTCTGTTGACACCTAGGGTGAAATCTCCAACTCACTATTTTGAATAATCCAATTAGTTATCTCCTCAGCCTATTGGAGGAGCTGTCTCCATTCTCTAGCTTCACTAAACCCAGTTATACTGGCTGCTTTTAAGAGAACATTATCTGCTGAGCTTAAATCCCTTTCTTTCATAGTTTGGGAGATCTATATGCTCAATAATACCAAAATAACAATGATCTGCATAAAAAAGCACCATGTAAACAAAGTTAAAAGTAAAATGATAGACTAGAAAATATATGTAACAACATATAACAGACAATAATTAGAGTATGCTATCATGCTGATGAAGATTCTGGGAAATTTATATCTCATGACTGTTGATTAATTTAAATTGCCTCAGGTTTGGTTTTTGTTTCTGTTTTTTTTTTTTTTTTACAATAGATGAGTAGTCTAGCTGTCAAAATTCATAATGCACTTTTTTTAATCCAATTTTATTGCTTGCTCAATATTCGTGTTCCTATTTTATGATAAGACGCTGATATTTCTTTGGAAATCTCTCCCATCTTTATTGAATTAAGTTGTATTGGAACTGCCAATCAAGGTACCTCACCCTTTTCAAGGACAATAGGCTGGCATGCAATTTAAACAGGGCTATTCATGCCCCCCTCCTTGGACTTTAAATCCCCCCTACGATCTAAAAACACTGAAGTGCTAAAGAAATTGTTCATTTGTAGATTTCATCAGTCTATTATGCCATATATGTTAGATATACCGTTACTGTACATATCACTTAGAAAAAGGTATCAGTTATACAATGTTTTCTCACCACTTAGAAATTTTCTCATTTGCAAAAGAGCTCATTTAGATGTACTGAGAATTATATTTTTGTCATATGTTACTCTTGCATGCAAAAAGAAACATATAAATGAAATAAATTCGCTGAGGTATGCCTAAGTCCTCTTCATTCTGTGAATCATTTTTGACTCAGTGTTCTCCTATAAATCACTTTTTGACTCAGAGTGCTCAATGTTCTTACTTCACTGAACCATAAAGACAGTACATGATGGAGCACATTTTAGTCTCACATATTTTCTTCCAAATCTCTGACATCCATTCAGCAACTTTTGGTACTTGTAGTCATTTCTTCAACAATGAATATTTATTTCAGCAGTATAAAATGTATGCACTGCTGCTGCTGTTATGTGTTTCTGCATACACAATGACTTTTTCAATAAACATCAATTCATAATATAATCAAGATGTTCTGAATATAAACACATTAGTTGTCATTCTTCAGTTGTGGGCCATGCTCATTACTTAACAGTAACATAATGTCATGACCAAGTTCTCAAGCACTCAGACAAGGTAATCTACTTGAAAAAAAGCCTTCGTCTGACCATAATTGTGAGACACCATCAATAATAAGACAGGTACGAATTATTCAAAAATATAAAAAGATTCAGCTTATAATTGATTAAATATAATTTTTGTATATATTGTTGTCATAGCACCTATAATCCCTAAAACCTAATCTCTCAGATTTTTCTTAATTTAGCAATTCTTATATGTTTCAGACACTCTCCTGAGTGATTTACATGGGTTATATATTTGGAATTCATGACACATCATATGAGATAGATGCAGTGTGTTTGTGTATATGTACAATACTACAGTTGTACCTGGTATGGGGGAATTGGTTCCAGGACCCACTGTGAATTTCAAAATTCACTGATGCTCAAGTCCTTTACATAATATGGCAAAGTAATATTTGCATATCACCTACACACGTCCTGTTGGATATTTTAAATCATCTCTAGCCAGCTTATAACACCTAATATATTGTAAATGCTATGTAAGTAGTTGTTATAGTATATTTTAAAATTTGTATTTTTTTTACTGTGTTTTCCAACTATTTTTAATCTGCTATTGGTTGAATCAGCAATTGTAGAACCCAAAGATATGGAGGGCCAACTGTGTATATAAAATATATAAAGAATATACATAATACAAGTACATACAAGATTCTGTGTAATAAAAATTGGAAGTAGCCTAAATATCTTTTAGTAAACGATAAACAATATGTGGTATATTAAACTAAATTGTAACCAGTTTCAGTGTGAAAGTTGCACAGTGACTCAAGACACTGCTTTAGTGACCTTCCTTAGTTATGAAGTGTAAGATAACCCGGCAGTCATTGCCCTGGAGGAGCAGTATCAACAAGTGCCTGTGGGGCCAGGCAGCTGGCCAGTGGGGTAGGAACAGGAAGGCATAGCAACCTCTGCTATCTGCAGACTGAAGGCCTCCTTTAGAGAGGGAGGCTGTACCCAATTCCAGCTGTTCCCTGGTAGACACATATCCTGTTTTTGCTAGATATGTGCACTTTTTCAAGAAAAGCCAGGAATCCAATATTTCACGTGAAACTCATTGACAAGTAGTTAAAAAGACAGTGCAGGCCATAAATAAATAAATAAATAAATAAATAAAGCAAGCAAGCATAAATGCAGGCCACCATTCAGCTTGGGTAAGGTAAATAAATACAAAGTAAGATAAGTCAGAGGACTGTCTTGCCTCAGCTTTCATGCTTAGGGAACGTGACATCATTAAAACCAGTTAGAACATGCCCTTTGCCTTTTTTTGTCTCCCATCTTCCTCTGTTCCACTGGAACCCTCTTAAATCTTGAAGTCTAGAAAATAGAGATTGGTGAACTGGAAGGAGCCTAAATTCTCAAAGACTTTGTGGAACAAAACTGCCAAATCAGTTATCCTCTTTCTTTTTTCACACTTTTGAGGAAAAGGAAATATATTTCTGTATTTTTAAAACCAATATTTTCTGCAGATGAAGCTAATCTTAATTTGGAAAATTAAATTTAAAAACTGAGAACCTTGCTAGGCTTTGCAAAGCAGCTCATTAAACTGCCTCCTATAGCACCATGCATCTTATATAATGTGACTGCTGAGGTTTAAGTTACCAAGCAGATGAGTATCAGAATGAAGAAAAGTATTGTCCATTTTTTGGGTTGTTCAGGAAGCATGTACGAGAAAGTAGCGTTTGAAAGCAAGTAAACAAAAGAGTATATGTCTGTGTTAATAGGTCCTTTATGTCTGTGGCTAGAAATTTAAAAGAAGATCACATAATCCCGTTACTCATCTTTGTGAGTTCTTCAATTCTTTGACTCGTGAAGGCTTCAGTAAGCAAAACATGGAGATGAAAACAGCAGTGGTAGGGGCTAATAATAGAAAATGGGAAGAAGTATAAAACTCTATGCTGTATACAGAAAATGCACATTAAATATAAAGACAAAAACAGTAAATTAAAGAATGCAAAGATGGAACATTAATCATAAGAAAACTGGAGTGGACATATTAGTGTGAGACAAAGTAAACTTTAAGACTAGAAATATTACTAGAGATATTGAGAGATGTTTTATTAAAAGGATCAAGTCATCAAGAATATATGACAATACTGATTGTGTTTGTACCCAGTTACAGAGCTTCAAAATACAAACACACACACACACACACACACACACACATAATAAAACTGAAAGGAGAAATAGGCAGATTCAAAGTTATAATTGGATACACAACTCTCCTCTCTCAGTTATAGGATACAGAAAATTGGTAAGGATGTAGATTAGAACAGTACTAACAACCGACATGACCTATGACATTTATAGAACACTATTCACCAAAACAACAGAATGCACATTTATTTCAAGTGCACATTGAATAATCACCAAGATGGACCTATGCTAGACCATCAAATAAGTCCCAATATATTTAAGGGGATTGAAATCATAGGGACCACAATTATATTAAATTAAAATCAATTAAAATAGATTTTAATCTCGCAGAAACAGAAACCAAACACTGCATATTCGTACTTCTAAGTGAGAGCGGAATGATGGGAGCTTAAAGTATCTGAAAATTGATCAAAGAACTTCTAAATAACTAATGGTTCAAAAATTGCAATACAATTTGGAAACAGTTAACCTAAATAATAGTGAAAACAGAGCATGGTACAATGAAATTGGAACATTGGTTAGAGATAATTTATCATTTTGCCTTATTGTATTTATTTTTTATTTTATTTTTTATGTACTTATTTTTTAATCAACTTTTAAGTTCCGGGGTACATGTGCAGAATGTGCAGGTTTGTTACATAGGTAAACATGGGCCCTCGTGGTTTGCTGCACAGGTCAACCCATCACCCAGGTATTAAGCCCAGCACCCATAAGCTGTTCTTGATGCTCTCCCTCCCTCCGGCCCCTGACAGGCCACAGTGTGTATTCTTCCTCACCTTGTGTCCATGTGTTGTCATCATTCAGCTCCCACTTTTAAGTAAGAACATATGGTGTTTGGTTTTCTGTCCCTGCATTCATTTGCTGAGAATAATGGCTCCCAGCTCCATCCATGTCCCTGTAAAGGACATGATCTTGTTCCTTTTTATGGCTGCATAGCGTTTCATAGTGTATATGTATTATATTTTTTAAATCTAGTCTACTGTTGATGGGCGTTTGGGCTGATTCCGGGTCTTTTCTATTGTGAATAGTGCTGCAACGAACATCCGCATGCATGTATATTTATAATAGAATGATGTATATTCCTTTGGGCGTATACCTGGAAATGGGATTGCTGGATCAAATGATATTTCTGCTTCTAGATCTTTGAGGAATTGCCACACTGTCTTCCACAATGGTTGAACTAATTTACATTCCCACCAACAGTGTAGAAGTTTTCCTTTTTCTCTGCAACCTTGCCAGCATCTGTTGTTTCTTGATTTTTTTAATAATTGCCATTCTGACTGGCGTGAGATGGTATCTCAATGTGGTTTTGATTTGTATTTCTTTAAATCCTTACATGGAAAAGAAGAAAGATCTTAAATCAGCTTCAAACATTCATAAAAATTATTTTGCCCCATGCAAAAAGGAGACAATCCTACACAAATTCTTTTAGGAAATAGAAGAAGGAACATTTTCTAACTCATTTTATGAGGCCAGGGATACCACAACACTAAAGCCAGACAAAAATATTAAAAGAAGAAAAAACTACAGATAAATGTGTTTCATGAACATAAAAAAATGACATAAAAATCTCCAATAAAATATTAGCTCATCAAACAAACAGTGTATAAAGATGGATTATCCAAGAATACAGTATTGGTTTAACATTTGAAAATAAATCAATGCAATTCATCATATTAACTGATCAGGACACAAAATATAATCATTTGTTTGTCAGTACCTAGCATTTTATTGTGAGCAAGAGACCTCATTTCTTCTCCCATTTCTCTATCTCTGTCATCGTGATAGACTCATATATTATTATTTTTTCTATGATTTATAATTCACTGCTGTTCTTATTTATCTTGTACAAATTGTCCCGGATTTGACTTGTGGCAGTCCTTCAAGCTGGTTATTTCCTTGTGAAATGTTGCACATCGTGTTTTGGTTAGCGTCTTACTTTCTGGCGTAGCTAATGTTCCAGGTTCAATCTGTATCTGCCCTGCTCTAACCCTGCAATTAGTCATTACTCAGAAGAGTCCTGGTTCCTTTTTAGGTTGAGTGGTATTAGAGACTAAGATCTGGTAGCTAGACATGTTCATTGCAGTCATTGCTGTTGGGGTAGCTTAGCCCTTTCAGTGGACTACATTGTAAAATATATGCATGTTTATACACATACATATATATCCACATAGATCATATATATGTTCACACAGGCAAGCATAAGTATATGTGGGTAGACAACCATATGCACATATACATATACATATGTATTTTTATATACATATTCATGTACATGCATATATACATCACACATGCATATTTTAGAAATAATGAATGTATACTATTTTCAATTCTAATCCATTCCCATAGGGTTCTTTCTTGCCTTGCCCTATTACATATTATATGTCCCTTCTAGATGGTGCACTTTTGTATTTTGCTTTGATTTTTAGTTTCTGGTTGTATTGCACTGAGATCAGTGTTTATGGAGTATTTTCACTGTATGAAACTTACTATTTTTTTGTGTGAGTCTTAATATAAGTCAGTTTTTTGTGACTATTTCAGGCATACTTGAGAAAAATGATTTTTTAATTTTTGGGTATAGTGCCTGATATATACCCCAAAAGATCTATATTATTATGTTGTTTAGATCTTTCATGTCCTTACTATTTTGTCTATTATGCTGTATCATCTTAAGTTGTATATATGAATATTATGTAATATTTACTGTTTCTTTTTTTCTTTGGTGTGTCTTTTTTCCTTTTTTTAAAAAAAGTTTTGGTATTTAAAAAGCTTTATGTTTTATTGTAGTAACTAATTTTGTATTAATACATTTTATAATGCCCTTAATATTATTTCTTCTGTATTTAACCTTTTCACCCTCTCTCATATTTGTTTCAAATGGTATCTTTTGATGCCTGTTACCTATACAAAAGTTAATAATATTATTATACTTTCTACACCTTCTCCCTTGTTTTCACCTTTTTAAAGCTGCATTCTTCTCAATGAAAAAACAGAAAGTATGTTTTTCATTGACGGGCATTTGGGTTGGTTCCAAGTCTTTGCTATTGTGAATAGTGCTGCAATAAACATATGTGTGCATGAGTCTTTATAGTAGAATGATTTATAATCCTTTGGGTATATACCCAGTAATGGGATTGCTGGGTCAAATGGTATTTCTGGTTCTAGATCCTTGAGGAGTCGCCACACTGTCTTGCACATGGTTGAACTAATTTACACTCCCACCCACCAACAGTGTAAAAGTGTTCCTATTTCCCCACGTCCTCTCTAGCATCTGTTGTTTCCTAACTTTTTAATGATCACCATTCTAACTGGTGTGAAATAGTATCTTAATGTGGTTTTGATTTGCATTTCTTTAATGACCAAAGATGATGAGCATTTTTTCATGTGTTTGTTGGCTGCATAAATGTCTTATTTTGAGAAGTGTCTGCTCATATCCTTTGCCCACTTTTTGATGAGGATGTTTGTTTTTTTTTCTTGTAAATTTGTTTAAGTTCCTTGTAGATTCTGGATATTAGCCCTTTGTCAGATGGGTAGACTGCAAAAATTTTCTCTCTTTCTGTAGGTTGCCTGTTCACTCTGATGAAAGTTTCTCTTTCTGTACAGGAGCTCTTTAGTTTAATTAGATCCCATTTGTTAATTTTGGATAAAGAAAATGTGGCACATATATACTATGGAATACTATGCAGTTATAAAAAAGGATGAGTTCATGTCCTTTGCAGAGACATAGATGAAGCTGGAAACCATCATTCTCAGCAATCTAACACAGGAACAGAAAACCAAATACCACATGTTCTCACTCATAAGTGGGAGTTGAACAGTGAGAACACATGGACACAGGGAGGGAAATATCACACACCAGGGCTTGTTGGGGGGTGGGGGACTAGGGGAGGGATATTATTAGGAGAAATACCTAATGTAGATGACAGGTTGATGGAGGCAGCAAACCACTATGGCACGTGTATACCTATGTAACAAACCTGCACGTTCTTCACATGTATCCCAGAATTTAAAGTGTAATACAAAAAAGAAAAAAAAGAAAGTATAATGTTTTGAAATTTTTCTTTTGTAACCTCACTATGGTTTAAGTTTTAGCTTTTCAGTTATGTGCAATATTCACCATTGGTTTATTTGCTGGAATTTTCCGGTCAGCTTTAGTTTGTATAAAGCTTACCCTGCAGTAGATTCCTCTAAAAGGGCACAAGTGTAGAGCATCTGATGAGTTCTTTCATGTTCAAAATGTGTTTCTTCAGTTTTTATGTGTGAAGGTCTGTGGTTTGCATTTTCTTTCCTTAGGTTTCTTGAAAGACAGCTCTACCGTTGTCTTACTTCATGTTATTGGTAGCCTGATAATAGTTGAATATTTTCGTCTTTGTGATTTTTGATAAGACAACAGTAAATGTCCTATTAGATAAATTTTATGTTGCTTGCATTGAAACATGTCTTAACTCTCATGCCACCACTGCACCAATCTCTAGAGCCAGCAGGATAGAACTGGTTTCAGTCAATCAGGGCTAACTTTTAGTAATGAGGATGGGTTTAAAGTAACCTAATCACCTGGCTTAGAGGAGGAAAACTGAGGTGTTATGCCCTTGAACATGGGGAAAGGGATGCTGGGCAGTAAATAACAGCTGATGAAAAACCTGCTTTAGAAATGGAGTCTATCAATGGAAGTCTGGAAAAAAATCTGTTCAGAAAGATAGAAAAAGAAAATGACCGGGTAAAATAAAGCACATAGAGAGTGAGTTGCATACATCATGGACAGAAAGTGAGTGAAGAGGAAAAAGACAAAGAAGACTTACAGCCAAGGAATTTAGTTTATTTTCCTTGGGAATTTGTGAAGAGTTTGTATAATGCTTTTCCCTGTGTTTGAGTGTGTTAGGAAGGCATCCAAGGATGGATGCGGGAAATGAAGAAATGATAGTCCCAGTAGCTTGGTGATGGAAGGAAAGCTCAATTGAAAAAAATATGAGAATATGTTTGTATCTGTTTCAGACTGCTTACCAGAGAGTATTGTCCCTGGAAAACATATGAGTTGTTCATCTCAATAGAAACGTTTCTACTGTGAGTCCAGGAAGGGATTAAAATCAGCTCATGTAATACTATCTTTGAGAAAGACTGAAGCCGCAATACAGGAACAAGCCCCCATAGAAATTCTACGTAGCAATACAGAAAAGAGATGAACTATCAGTGATGAAGGTGAGATGAATGGATTTTTGGATTGATAGTATCTAGTATATTCTCAGATTTACAATCTATGTATTTAATGTAAATTTATATAACAAATAGAATTATTTAGTTATAAACATTAAATAAAGGTTAAAGTTTGTACTTTATTTTACCTATGTCCAGGAGAACTAGGAAAAAATGGGAATAGAAAAATTAGGATTTTATCACTCAGTACTCTTTAATGATGAATATTTGGGGAAATAAATGCATGTGATAAATATACTGATTCAGATGTGAAATAAATAATGTTAGGTCATTTTGTAAAACCACACCTCTGGGAAATATTTCTTTGAAACAATTTGAAAAGTTTGCCGGGTAATTTACAGTATGATGTTTTACATGTTTTGTGATTCAGAACAGTAACATAAACTTACTAACTGTGAAACAATGACATTGCTTATGGGAATTTTTTATTGAGATTATTGCCCCAGGAAAAGAAGCATAAGTTGGAAAAACGGATGGTTTTTGCAGTAGACTTAATAGTGGCTCTCTAAGATATCAGGTCCCAATCTCTGGAAACCGGAAATTTTAATTTATATGGTAAAGACTTTATATGTGTGACTAAGGATATTGAGGTGGGGATATTATCCTAAATTGTCAGGGTTGGTCCCAAATGCAATATGTGTCTTTATAAGGGGGAGACAGAGAAGGATTTGACACATGGGAGAGGAAAAGGCAAAGAGGAGAAGGGTAGAGGTTGGACTGATGTGACCACAAGCCAAGCAAGCCAAAAGAATTCTAGCAGTCACCAAAAGCTAGAAGAAGCCAGGGATGGATTCTCCCCTAGACCGTTTAAAGGGAGTATGATCCTGATAATATATTGATTCTGGTTCAGTGACACTGATTTGGAACCTCTAGCTCCAGAACTGTGACAGAATAAATATCTGTTATTTTAAGCCACCACGCTTGTGGTAATTTGTTACAGTTGTCATAAGAAACAAATACAGTTGTCAAAGAGAATGGCATACTTTTTCAAATCAGTCATGAATTTTGCCACCTAAGAGATTATACTCTGAAAATTATTTTATGAGTTGTCTTATTGTACATGGTCTACAGTTATTTAATTCTTAAATGCCAATGTTTATGAGAGCAGATAAACAGAAATTTACTATGAAAGTTCGAATAAGTCTATATTTAGCCTCACATCTGTTAGAAATCTTTTGAATCATCTTCCCAGAGATCACAACTAAAAATCTAAACCAAACACAATCATATCTTGTAGACCCTTTAAATAATTAATGAGAAAATATATTTTAATGGCCATAAAAAGGTCTGCATGGCTGCATGGTAACATTCAAGTGTGTTGCCGGGTGCTCGTCAGCTCATGAGAAGCAGCTGTTTTCCATTACTTACCTCCCACCTTCTCCTGATTTTATGAGTCTACTTCTTCAAAGCCAGCATAGCCGGAATGCTCATCTTTTAAATTTCTTTCCTGAATAGCAATTGCCAGATTTTCTGTGGTGTGTGTGTGTTTTTTTTAAGTAACTGCATATTTAAAATAACACTTGAAATTTTAGACATCCCATAGAAACTTTTAACAACCATGGCTTTCTGAGAAGTATCAGAAGACACAGGTAAATGAAGGTATTCTAAGGAATGATGACTAAGATGACATTTTTCCTTAGCAGATTCTAGAGAATGAGCAGAAAAGGGGCGGCTTACTCAGGAACCCAACCCCAAAGAGCAGCCTGTCACAGAAGGTGGAGGGTGATGGGACAATATGGAAATCAGAAGGCTTCCTGTGGTTATTCTGGGGACAGATGTCTGAGGCAGCTCTTTGATCTGGGCTTGCCCATCCACATGGCATTTTATGCCTCTCTATTAAAGCCACCCAAACTGAGCTTTTCTTAGTGCCAGAGAACAGAGTGCTTGCCTTGAAGATTCATCACTAAGGAAAACAGTGTTATGTTAATCAGAATTTTAAAAATAGGTAGAGAGTAAAAAAGCAAAACAAAAAATGTTATGGAAAGAAAATATTGGGAGAGCACTGTGGCTCATGCCTATAGTCCTGGCTACTCTAGAGGTTGAAGTGGGAGGATACCTTGAGCTCAAGAGTTCTAGGCTGCAGAGAGCTATGATTGTGCTGCTGCACTCTAGCTGAGCTGACAGTGTGAGACCCTGTTTCTAAAAGAAAAAAAAATTATGAACTTGAATAGGTAGCATTCTTTATTTGTTCATTAATGAATCATGATTTTTTACAGCTTCATAGTGACCTGGAGGCAGTATTTCTCTGACTAAAGAGTGCATGATTATGCAAAATAAACACAAAAATAAATTCACTATAAAGTTCTAGGAGTCAGTAGTAAGAAAGGTTGGGATTTCCTTTTTTTTTTTCAGATTGAGATAATGAAAATAATATTATAAAAATATGGTGTATTTTTCTTCCTGCATTCAAAACACAGAAAGAGATTGCTTGTCTGTTAGGACATAGCTCACAAGTGCTTAGAACCAAGCATATATGTGGGGTGAGATGGAAATACTCTATATGATGGATGTGAGCTCCAAGTAAATAATTAAAGGGAGACATACTTTGTCTTTTTGTTTCATATTAATATTATAGAACTTTGGGATACAAGTTGGAGAAAATTTCTCTTTCTGCTCGATTTGATGATACAGAGAGGTTGAGCCAGTATTTATGCATATTCCCTCCTATTAGAGTGAACAAACCTGAAATTAATAAGGATCATGTATCTAGGTCAATATCTCTAGATCTGGAATTCCACTCTATCATTTAAGTCTTCTAGTAAATTTTTTTTTTTCAGAAAGCTACTATGTTTTCTAAGACTTTTCAAGTGTTGAAGTCCTCTCAAAACTGGATTGCTTAGATGATGCCATTTCATGCCAGATGAGCCATTTCAGAAATAAGCAATCTGCCAATCCATAATAAGATTACTTTTTTAAGAACAGGAGTTACAATTTGAGCAAGAGAAAGTCATGAATATAGTATCTCAAGTGCCAAAAATGTCAGTCAATCAATCTTATCTGAGAGCTTGTTTGCCTCAGCAAGGTAAACAATCCCTTTGGGGCCTGATGTCATTTTCTAAATCTGCCTCTTTACTTTCCTGAATAACTTTAATTCTACGCAAGTATATTTGAATTGAATTGTGTAACTGTATCTATATTTACTAATGCTAAGAACAATTTTTATTAGATATTCACATTATGCTTTACATTCTTCCTCGGTCCCTTTTTAATCACTTTCTTTGTTCTGGATTGTGATCACTGTGGATTCTGTAATTTTAGCACCTTCTGAAAGCTTCAGACCACTACAAATGCTTTAACTATTGACAATTTCCTAATCCCTTAATCAAGCCAAAAAAGATTGTATTTCCTTTTCTTCAAGGACCTTCTCTTCTCAAATTATTTTGAGTTAGGGTGTGAAAAGGTTGTCTGTGCTATTCTTTACAAACAATATTTGCATTTTAACTCTTGCCTATTAAGACTTAATTTAAGCTTCTTCAAGCTGATTCTGGTCTAAGAACCTGCTTCCCACAAATTCTGAGAGTCCTCAGGAGAATTTAAAACTTCTGTTCATTTGATGATTGTCTTTGGATGATATCTTAAAAAATAATGTAAGCATATTCTGGATCTTCTGGATGACCATGGGGTAACTAAATGTTTCCTATAATTGTAGTCCTAGAGTGTTTGTTTACAATTTCATTGGTGCCGAGTGCCAATTTCATTGGTACAATGTCTGGTTATTAAGAACGGAACAGATGTGAACTCAATGGTGAATAATGATTTTGCACTAAGTGATGCCCAAATGTCAGCACTGCTCGCCAAAAGCTAGGACAGAAAAAAATGGTAGAAGAATTCAGATATCTAGGCCCATGAGCAGCAAATTAATTTCAGCAAAACAACATCAATAGTCATGTTAAATCGATTATTGATTTTAATATGACTAGTCTTGTATCTTTGTTTCATTTTTAAATTTGCTTTGGTATGAGTTACAAGAACAAGAAGTTTATAACTGATTTTACATTGTACATATTTAAATAACATTTTAGTAATAATATTAGTCAACTGAATAGCTTGTGATTGCTGAGTTGATTTGTTTAATTTCAGCTATGATTTCCTCAAATTTAAGGGACACTTGCTTAAAGGCAAAAAAAGATAATTATATAGAAATCTACAATTCATCAGACAGATTGTCCCTTTTGGTAATTCGCAAATCACTCAATAGCAGTAGTTGTTGCCCCAATAATTGATTTTGGAAACGGAAAATAGGTAAATAGTCACTGTTTCTGGGCACAACAGATTAAGTAAGAAGGGACATGTTAACCTATCCACTTTTAAAATATCTATTTGACCATATTCTCTAAAGAAAACTGGAATTCCATCATTTATAACAATGAAGTATTAGAGAAACTTTTAAACAATCCAACGTATTTCTGCTTATCTGAGCAAGTCCTTTGTAGATTTATGATAATGTTTCAGACTTTTACTTTACAGACTAACATGTATTATGGTGTCCTCTGAAGCATAGTCTGAATTAGGTGTAAAAGAAAGGCAAACTTTATTATTTCCTCATTTGTTTGCCCTCCAAGGTGCCTATTTCATGCTAGATAAAGCACAGGTTTTTTTTAGTGAGGTCTATAAAGCTCTCACCATCCACTTCTGTCCGTCACTCTGGCCTCAGTCCTCATACTCCAGCTCTACTGTCCTTCTTACAACCTTTGAGCCTCACTGGGCTTCTCTCAATATGGTCCCTTCACAGTGCCTTTCTTTTTGCTGGGCACCTTCTTCTCCTCATTGATCCCTGTGTAATGCCCAGGCTTTTTTCTTTTCAGGTAGTCTCATACCTGTTGTTCCCTCTGAGAAACTTTACCTGATTGCTAGACTGCTGCTGCCAAGCCCACTCCATTGTCACAGCATCTTAAATCTTCCCTATCATAGGACTTATCACACTTGATTATAATTTGTTCTTTAGTCATCTGCATTTCTTACTGATGAAGGAAAATAAGTTTTATAAATCCCTTGTGGGAGATACGTGCATGAAATAGTCCTTCCTATTCTAACAATTTTACCTTAGGACATAATTAGAAATTCAGAGTTAAGTACAAATAGATTTAGTAAATTTTTAGTTTCTTATTGAAACATAGCATGGATATATATAAAAGTGTGCAAGTGATAAACATAAAACTTAATGAATTTTCACACCGTGCAATTACTACCCAGATTAGGAAAAACCATCTCCCTAGACAGTCACTACTCTTACCTGTCTTCCCAAGTATAACCAATATGCTGACATCTAATAAAATAGACCAATTTT
The DNA here is from genome assembly GCA_963573385.1 of Cacajao melanocephalus. NCBI lineage: Eukaryota > Metazoa > Chordata > Mammalia > Primates > Pitheciidae > Cacajao > Cacajao melanocephalus. Next base: position 19,051 of record CAUYLG010045540.1, on the reverse strand, counting down.
TCCTGTCCTTGTACATTTTTATTGATATATAATAGTTGTACATATTTTGAAAGTACATGTAATATTTTGAGACATGCACAAATGTGTAATGGTCAAACCATGGCAATTGCTGTATGAACACTGACTAATGCACATATCTTATAAGATACATTCCTGTTGAATGTAGCAACAGGCTGTTCATATTCATTATTGTATAATATTTTAGTTCATGAAAGTTACCTGTGATGGTTAATTTTATGTTCCAGTTTGACTGGGCTAAAAGATACCCAGATAGTGGGCAAAACGTTATTTCTAGGTGTGCCAGTGAGGATATTTCCTGAGGAAATTAGCATTTGAATCAGTAGACTGAGTAAAGAAGATGGTTCTCACCAACGTGGCTGGGCATCATTCAATCTGTTGAAGGCCTGAGTAGGACAAAGAAGTAGAGGAAGGATGAATTTACTATCTCTTTTGGAGCTGGGACATCTATCACTTCCTGCCCTGACATCAGCACTTCTGGTTCTCAGGCCTTGAACTGGAACTGGAACTATACCACCACCTTTCCTGGTCCTTCAGCTTGCAGTTAGGACATGGGCAGACTTCATAATCAGGTGATTCAAGCTCTTATAATAAATATCTCTCTTTCTTTCTCTCTTTCTTTTTTCTCTTTCTTTCTTTCTTTATCTATTATCTATCCTATTGATTCTATTTCTCAGAGAACCTAACACAATACCATAGTGTATTTATCTGAGCTATTATTGATGGGCTCTTAGGTTGATTTTAAATTTGAGCTATTATGAACATTGTTAGCATGAACATTCTGATACTTGGTGCACATACACATTCATTTTTCAATCATATATATCCATAAGTAAAATCACTTGCTCATAAGACATGTGTATTAATGTTCATACAGCTAGGATGAAATACCTGAGACTGCATAATTTATAAAGAAAAAGAGGGTTAATGGTCTCACAGTTCCACATGGTTGGGGAGGCCTCACGATCATGGTGGAAGGCAAAGGAGGAGGAAAGGCAAGGCACATGTTACAGGGCAGCAGGCAAGAGAGCATATGTGGGAGAACTGCCCTTTATAAATCCATCAGATCTTGTGAGACTTATTCACTATCACAAGAACAGCCCTATGATTCAATTATCACCCACTAGTTCTCTCCCATGACACGTGGGGATTATGGAAGCTACAATTCAAGGTAAGATTTGGGTGCTGACACAGCCAAATCATATTAATCTGCCCCTGGGACCTCACAAATCTGATGTCCTCACATTTCAAAACAAATTGTTCCTTTCCAACAGTTCCTCAGAGTCTTAACTCATTTCCACATTAACTCAAATGTTCACTATCCAAAGTCTCATCTGAGACAAGAAAAGTCCCTGCCACCTATAAGCTTGTAAAATTAAAAGCAAGTTAGTTATTTCCTAGATACAGTGGGTGTTCAGGCATTGGGTAAATACACCAGTTCCAAATAAGGGAAATTGGCCAAAAAAGGGGGCTACAGGCCCCATGCAAGTCCAAAATCCAGCAGGGCAGTCAAACCTTAAAGCACCAAAATAATCTCCTTTGACTCCATGTCTCACATCCAGATCAGGCTGATATAAGAGATGGGTTCCCATGGTCATTGGGAGCTCTGCTTCTGTGGCTTTGCAGGATATAGACCCCCTTCTGGCTGCTTTCACAGGCTGGCATTAAGTGTCTGTGGCTTTTCCAGACACATGGTGCAAACTGTTAGTGGATCTACCATTCTGAGGTCTGAAGGATGGTGGTCCTCCTCTCACAGCTCCACTAGGCAGTGCCCCAGTAGGGACTCTGTGTGGGAGCTCCCACCCCACATTTCCCTTTTGCACTGCCCTAGCAGAGGTTCTCCATGAGGGCTCTGCCCCTGTAGCACACTTCTACTTGGACATTTGGGTGTTTCCATACAACCCCTGAAATCCAGGCAGAGGTTCCCAAACCTCAATTCTTGACTTCTGTGTACCCACAGGCCCAACACCATGTGAAAGCCACCAAAACCTGGGTCTTGCACCCTCTGAATCAGTGGCCTGAGCTGTATATTTGCCCTTTTTATACATGCTGGGATGCAGGGCACCAAGTCCTGAGGCTACACAAAGCAGTAAAACCCTGGGCCCAGCCCAGGAAACCATTTTTTTTTCCTAGGCCTGCCAGCTTGTGATGGGAGGGCCTGCCATGAAGCCCTCTGACATGCACTGGAGACATTTTCTCCATTGCCTTGTGATTAACATTTGGCTCCTTGTTCTTATGCAGTTTTCTGCAGTCAACTTGAATTTTTCCTCAGAAGATGTGTTTTTATTTTCTATTGCATTGTAAGCCTGCATATTTCTGAACTTTTATGTTCTGCTTCCCTTTTAAATATAAGTTCTAATTCCAAACCATATCTTTGTAAACACATAAAACTGAATGCTTTTAACAGCATCCAAATCAACTGTTGAATGCTTTACTGCTTAGAAATTTCTTCCACCAGATACCCTAAATCATCTCTCTCAAGTTCAAAGTTCCACAGATCTCTAGTGCAGCAGCAAATACCACCAGTCTTTTTACTAAAATATAGTAACAGTCACCTTTATTCCAGATTCCAACAAATTCCACATCACCATCTGAGACCACCTCAGCCTGGACTTCATTGTCCATATCACTATCAGCATTTTGGTCGAAGCTATTCATCATGTCTCTAGGAAGTTCCAAACTTTCCCACATTTTCCTATCTTCTGAGCCCTTCAAGTCTCTATGAAGTTCCAAACTTTCCCATACTTTCCTGTCTATTTCTGAGCCCTCCAAACTGTTCCAACCTCTACCTGTTACCCAGTTTCAAAGTCACTTCTACATTTTTGGGTATCGTTATAGTACTCCACTCTACTGGTACCAATTTGCTGCATTAGTCCATTTTCACGCTGCTATGAAGAAATACCTGAGACTGGGTAATTTATATTTTTTAAAAAAAGTTTAATCAACTCACAGTTCCACATGGCCAGGGAGGCTTCACAGTCATGTGAGAAGGTGAAGGAGGAGCAAAGGCATGTCTTACCTGGTGGCAAGCAAGAGACCGTGTGCAGGGGAATTGCCCTTTATAAAACCATCAGATCTCCTTAGACCCATTCACTATCAAGAGAATAGCATGGGAAACACCTGCCCCTATGATTCAATTACCTCCCATTATGTCCCTCCCATGACATGTGGGCTTTATGAGGACTACAATTCAAGATGTGATTTGGGTGGGGACACAGTCAAAACATATCAGTATGTGTATGTTTAAGATTTTTAAAATGTTTTGTTATGAATAGAAAATTCACAAAAGAAAAATTTATAAGTAATAAGTATAGAAAGAGGTGGTCAGCACATTTCATAATCAGAGAAATGTAAATTAAAACACTTTACACATGACCAGATTGACTAAATTTTGTATCTATATAATATCAAGTTTGGATGAGAAAATGGAAATCCTCAAGTGTTGAAAGAAGTGGAAATTGGAGTCACCTCTTAAAATTTGTATGACTTAATTTTTCTCATTGCTGTATCCTCAACATGAAGTACCTTGTTGAATGAATGAATATGCATGATACTGTATTATACACATGTACAATAATCTAGTAATTCTATTACCAAATGTGTACACCAGAAAAATTCCCATAGATGTACATAAAGAAGCATGCAAATAAATGTTTACTGTAAAATTAACTCTAGTGGGGAGATTTTAAAACACAGTGGGAACAAAGGAATAAAATGCACCAAAATTAACCAGATGAATAAACTAGGCATACATAGAGTAACATAGATATATCAGAAAAAGTAATGTTAATTGAAAGAATTATGAAGCACAATAAAATATGCAGCAAAATATAATTTAAATAAATAAAACCAAATATATGAATCCTATGTATTATTCATGTAATAGCACATGAATAAACAAACACAATTGAAAGGACAAACATTGAATACATGACAGTGAAAGCATGGTGTGATGTGGGATTGGACTTAAAATAGAGAAACACATAATAAAAATATAAATAAAAATAAATGATAAATGGGACAAGGTGCATAGTGCATTAATGTGAGCTAGAGATTGTATAGTATTATTGTTTACATCAATATGATCTAGTACTCTTGTGGTACAAACATTTAGAAATGAAATGTTGCAGAAACAATACGCAGAAGAGGAAGTCCTGGATATGTCCTGGGTGTACAACTATAGATAAATTTATTCCTCTTTAGTGATCACCCTTCAATGAGCCTTTTTTCCACTTACAAGTTTTTACAGACTTAAACATGTAAACATAGCATTGTCAAAAGCCGACTGTTATTTTAGTAAAGAGTTCTCATGATATTAGAATATGTGGAATAAGCACATTATCAATCAAGTAACATAAAAATATTTCTAGAAAATATGCTAAAACACAAAAATCTAAAAACTTGTTTTTTTATTAATTCAAAAATCTGTTCACTATATATGTATTGAGTCCTTGTTGCATGCATGAACTTGTACTACTGTGTGAAGACGAAAAGAAATAGTGAAACAGTTGAGTTAGAACTCTTTGAGCTGTTGCCTTTATGATGGCTGTAAAGGTAGCAACAGTCTTCCTGGACAGCTTTGCTCATCTCAGCTCCCACTGGGATACCAGACAGTCAAACTGGAGTCTTGCATCTTCAGTAAATCAATTACTCTTCAACATCCTAACCTAAATATAACTTTCATCTTCTTTACCCTAAATTTAGTCACAGAAGCTACAAGTGTTGATAAGAACTATGAAGTACCATATTTCTAGTCCACACATTTTTAAAATATGTTAACATCTCTTAAAATAGGATGCAGCTTACAATTAATGGTATATTTTGATTGCTCTCAGCCAGGAGACAGCTACAGCAGAGTTATTATTGCCTACACTAAGTCACCTTATCATAACTGTTTATATTATCATTACTTCCATTGAGTTGGAAATATTTTGGAGAAAACACGAGTTTGATTGTTTTTATGTGTCTTATAATTCAGCATTGAAATTAAATCATTATAGCATACAGAAATACATGAAAATAGAGTATCTGAACATATAGGGTTACATTTATTAATTCTATTGGTCAAACTGGACAACTACATTTGCTTAAAATTTTTGTCTACAAATCACTTAAAAGTCTTAATCATTTGCCAATTGTATAGTTATCTACTATTATTTAATGAATTACTCCAAAATATAATGGCTTAAAACAACAAATAATTATTGTCTCACATAGATCCTGAAGGTCATAAATCTGGGAGCAGATGTTTGGGTGGTTCTAGCTCAAGGTCTTTCATTAGATTGCACTTAGGCTTTCAGCCTAGACTGTATTCCTCTGGAGGCTTGACTGAGGCTGATATGCTTGCAAGATGGCTCACTCACAGGGATGCTGGCAGGAGGTATCAGTTTCTTTCTCTGTGGGTATCTCCACAGGGTTGACTGAACACCCTCAGAACATGGCAGCTGGCTTCTCAAAGAGCCATTGATCGAGAGAGAGAATGATTAAGATGGAGACCACACTGGCTTTTATTGACCTAGTTTCCAAAGTCCTCCACTGTCATTTCTGCTTTATCCCATTCTCTAGAGGTGGTTCACTAAATTCAGCATACCCTCAAGGGGACCAGAATTACATTCCACCTCTTGAAGAGAAGACTTTATGAACAAATTTTTTTTTCAATGGCCACAATAACTTTCTGTTGATGCCTGGTAAGATTGAGAAAACATGGGCAGAATGGGCATCAGTGCCTTGAAAGAAATATTGGAGTATCCTTTAAGTAATGATGTAGACACCAATACCACCAAAAGATGACATTTTGTAACAAAATACAAACATCAACTACTCAGAGTTTATAAATGATTTCTAAGAGTCTTATTCTAAATGTGGAAAATTTGTAGGACTTTCTTAGCACAATTTTTATATAGTTTCTTTATTGTCTATGCATAAGTATAATACATCATAAAAACATATGTCCAAATAAATAGCCGTTTCAATAAGAATAACAGTTCTACATGATAAGCAAGCATTGTGTTATAGTTTAATTAGCAATAATTTTTCTTTTCTAATAGTAAAATTGATGGTATCTTATATCCAGTGGAATTTTATAAGTATCTGTGGTAGATTACATCATTTGGCTCCAATTCTTCAACACACCCTATATCCACACCCTTGTTGTACCTTTAAAGTGTCCACCCGTGTATGTGGGTGACCTGCCCTGCCTCTTGGCTCTGAGTTTATAATATTACTCGATTTGGTCAATAGGATGTTAGCAGACATGAGGCAAGCAAAAGCTTGAGAGAATAGATACGTGTTTCCACTTGCTTTCTTGCACCTCTGTCAGCCATGAGAACGTGCCAGGTCTAGCCTGCTGGAGAGTGGGAGAAAAGTGAAGCAGAGCCAGGTTACCCTAAAGGCCCATCTAAGGGCAGCCTCGAACAGCTGACAGTCAACTGACTCCCGAACATGTGAGGGAGTTCAGTTCAGATAAGCAAAGCCACATATCTCATCTACTGCTGCCCAAATGTGTGAGCAGTTTTTTATTGTTATATGCCACTGAGGTTTTGTTAATAATGAATACAGTTCACTTAAAATGATGCGTGTGTTTGCAACACTTTAACGTGACACGTCCCTTCCCTGTGATTAATTGAAATGATTGTATAATGTGGATAAGCTTTTCTAATGAAGTTTCAAAGTCCCTTGGAAACTTGTACTATAGTTGAATATTCATGTCATTCTTAGAAATAATAAAAACAGTGTAGATGGGACTGATTGACAATAATTTCCCCTCACCTTTCATCACTGAGAATAGTGTATATTTAATAGGTGGTAAAAGGAGGATCTTCGTGCTGACAGGCACCTAATATTTCTTCTGGAGGAACCATCTTTCTCCATTCCATCTAGTCCTGGTGGGAATTAACTTCTCTCTTTTTTCTTTTCTTTTCTTCTTTCTTTCCCGTTCCCTCCCCTCCCTTCCCCTTCCTTCTTTCTCTCTCTCTTTCTTTCTCCTTCCTTCCTTCCTTCTCTCCTTCCTTCCTTCCTTCTTTCCTTCCTTCCTTCCTTCCTTCCTTACTTTCTCTTTCTTCTTTTTTTTGAAACAGAACCTCACTCTGTCACCCAAGGCTGCAGTGCAGTGGCATGATCTCAGCTCACTACAACCTCCACCCCTGAGGTTCAAGCAAGTTTCCTGCCTCAGCCTCCTGAGTAGCTGGGATTAAAGGCACACGCCACCAGGCCCGGCTGATTTTTTGTATTTTTAGTAGAGGCAGGGTTTCACCATGTTGGCCAGGCTGGTCTCAAGCTCCTGACCTCAGGTGATCCATCCACCTAGGCCTCTCAAAGTACTGGGATTACAGGTGTGAGCCACCACACCCGGCTGGTGGGAATTTCTATTACAAGGTTTGTGCCACCTTTTGACTACCTAGAAGGGTGGACAGGAGACCCAAAATGGCAAATAAAATATACCAAGTTTCTGGGGTTAATCTGAGTCTTCACTGAGATTTTCTATATATACTGAGTCAGAGTGAAAGAGGCTCTATTACTTTTGGACCACTGATCAAGAGGATGTAGGTTTGGAGCTGTCAGTATCTTGGATTCCTTCCACAAAATGATAGCCTGCCAGACATGCAGAATCCATAGATGAAGAGAAACCCTGGGAACATTACTGAAGACTTTATATCTATTCCATCTTAAAGACTGCATTATTTGAGCCAATAGACTCCTTTTTTTTTCTTAAAGGTATTGGAGTGAGTGTTTGTCATTTGCAACTAAAAGAACTCTGAACAATTGAGAAATATTATCCCTATTTTACAGACGAGGAAACTGCACCTCAGAGTGTCACATTTCTTGTCCAAGATCTCATAAGTAATAACAGATAGCATTAAAATGTTATCACAGATCTGTCCAGTGGTCATGATCTTTTCAAAAATTTCATTTTTAAAAATTTTGTTTCAATGAACATACTGTAAAGCTCACCCTTTTGATGGGGAATTTTGTGTTTAAACAAATGCATAGATTTGAGTCACCACAACCAGTTCTACGGCCCCTAAGAGTTCCCTCAGGCTGCTTCTCTGCAGTCAGACCCGCCACCTCCTCTCAACTCCTTGCATCCGCTAGCATTCCGACTGTTCCAGAATGTTCCATAAATGGCATCACACAGAATTTTGAATCTGGCTTGTTTTCACCTAGCATGATTTATTTGCGTTTCATCCATATTGTTGTACATTATCAACATAAATGCTTTCTGAAATGATGCTTAGAGGAGCATTTCAATCATATCCACATTAGTGTCAGTGATGAATATCAGGTTTAAAAAAAAGGAAATGAGAACTATGCTGAGACAAACTATATTGAGACAAAACATATGTCCACTCAGAACCTGTGAATGTGACCTTATTTACAAATAAGGTCTTTGCATATGTAATTAAGTTGAAGTCATGCTGGATATTAAGATGGTCCCTAATCCAATGACTGGTGTCCTGATAAAAGAGAGAAATGTGAACAGCAAGACACACAGGGAGTATGCCACGTGACAAGAGGTAGAGATTGGAGTGTTGCACTTGAAAGCCAAGGAATACCAAGGACTGCCTGTAACCATGAAAAGCTGAGGGGGTTGTGGAGCAGATTCTCCCTTGGAGTCTCCAGAAGACAGGCTGACACCTTCATTTTAGACTTCCAGTTCCCAGAACTGTGAGAAAATTCTGTTGTTGTAAGACCCTTGGTTTGTGGTAGTTTTTACTGCAGTTCCAGGAAACAAATGCAAGAAAAGATGAAGATTTTTGGCTTTGCTTTCAAGGCAGCATCTGTGAAACAAATTATCCTGAATGAAAAGGATTAACTTCATGGTTGTGCTTTAGGATGAGCCGACTGAATTCTAGAGCAAAATTAGTAATGCCATTTTAGGTACTGATATATATTACCCCAAGTAGCTGACTTATTTCTAATAACTGGAAAGTGAAACTTTGTTTTAAAATAAGTTTCACCATTGTGAAACCTAATTCTGGCTTCCCATAAACTAGTTTACAAGTCAATTCATTCAAAGCCATCATGTGTCTATGATGAAGAAACAAGTTTGGGGGAGGTAACTTTCATCATTTTTTTTTTTATTAACAACCTCCAGAAGATGATAGACTCAGGAAATTAACCATTAAAATTTAATTCATTTTCCAAGTATCATGAAGGAAAAAGTCCACATTCCTTTAGAAAATAAATCTCCTGAGGTGCATTTTTGTCTGCAGTTTGGATACAAACAAGGTAGGGGATATTTTTGCCAGACAAAAACTGTATTATATTTTGATATTAAGATGTAGAACAGAAGACAATAATAATTATAAACAAATCAGCATTTAGGCAAGCCAAGGTTATGGATTCTTTTTTTTCTTAAGAGATACTAAGTTATGTAGACATGCTATTGAAATATACTGTTGTTTCAGCTAATACTATCAGTTTATCTAGCCCGTAGTGATCATGGAAACTTCAAACCCGACCCCCTATCAGATAGTACTGAACATTCCCTCCAAAATATAGCCCATGCCTCAGATTCTGATTTGGTGAATCTGGACTGGGGCCCAGGGAGTTCATTTTAATTTTTCTAATTCTCCAGGTGATACTGATGGGCAACCAGGTTTGAGAATCAGTAACATGGAACACACTCTCCCAGAAAGAAGCTTTGATCCTTCAAAGCCTAGAGAATGTGAGCTGGGGTCAGTTGAAGGTCAAATACCAATACAAAATATTAGAAGAGAAGTAATCTAATACTTAATATCTAGAAACAGATACAAGGTCCAAAAAGAAAAACCAGAATCCAGGGTGAAGCAAGCTTCATGAAATAAGAAGGGAGGTAAGAATCACATTGTGAAACCACGATAACAACACAGGAGAAAATGACAAGGCAGGACACGGGCAGCTCTGGCATGCAGTTTTCTGGGCCCAACCTGTCTCAGGACTCAGAGGCTTTACACTCCTCATATAGATTCATGCCATTATGCAGATACCTCTATTCCAGGCTCAGCTCATTCAGCGTTAAACAGTCTCATTTTCTTAGCATCTAGCAGCTTGCTTTAGTATTTCAATTTAGATTGAATGATATTCACTGACATCTTCATGAGTTGAAGTTATTTACCAGGTGATCTTATTTCAATGTAATAACAACTCTGTGTGTGTTTCTATGTATGTACTTTTTGTAGAACTTTTCAAATATTGAACTGTTTCTTAACCAGAATATTTATTCCCTTCTATTGAACTTGTAATGAAAACCTTCTAAAAATAAATTTAAACTTGAGGTAAATTGAAAGGACAGTTGTTCTTTCTTGGGTAACAGTAAGACATTTATTACTTTATACTATTTTTTTTCATTCATAAAAAGGACAAAGCACAGTCCTATACTACTCCATTGAAAAAATGATAAAAAATAACTAAAAAAATCAATTCAATATTTATCAGTATCAAATAAAACTACTATCACCTTTCCTGAAATACAAAGAAACAACAGATGTATCTATACCTATATAAAGTTTAATTCAGAATCTTGCATCTTAAAGCAGATTATTATTAGTTAGCTTGACAACAGTTTAAAACTGATGGTCCCAATTAAATCTGTACAACTGTATGAGAAAATGAAAAGCTTGAGTTATCAGTGTACGAGAGATTTTAAACTACTTTATCTCTGTCAGAAATTCAAAACCAAACAACCTCCAAAGTCTGTTTTCCTCTTACCTTTCAGAACCACTTCATGCAAAATCTAACCAGTTTGGTTCCTTATTACCATATATTAGAAAATAAAAGGCAAGCATGCATTTGGCAAAAGATTTAGTTGTTGATTATATAAAAATGCCCAACATAGGTCACATTGCAAAAGTAAAACCCCAAAGTGTAACAATGAAAACACAAACATTTGTACAGAAGGTATACAGAGTATTCGTTTCCTTAAAGTAGGAAGACATTTTGTTTCTTTTTCAAATACTTAAATATTATGAAATCTGGCAATGATCTTAAGACTGTTGACATACTTCCACTGGGAAATCATCCATTTCACTTATTTTTAAAAGTTTCATTTTATAACAAAGAGTTAAGTGTAAACTAATGAAATATTTATTGATATTTTCATAATGAAGGCTCTAAACATTTACACATAGATATATAGTACAAAAATTATACAAATTAAAGAAAGAGGGGTAAAGTAGTAATAGATCTATTTTGCTTCCTGTAAATATTTTTTACGTACCTATACGGTATCCTTTCTAAAAAGATAAACTCTAATTAGCTAGCAAGTTTGTGCTAATAAAATAGGATTATACCTCTTGAAGCATCCAACATTGCACTATTTCATGAGCCAGCTAATTCTTTATTACTCGATTTCTTTCACATCCACACTCAAACACATTTCCGTGCACACCATGGAGAATGAAGAAATGTGCATCTTCCTTTTCATAACTTATAAAAACCCAAAGCACCAACACTTGGGAGACACAATCGAAAAGACATATTATTTGCCTCCTCCCGGCCTTCCAGTTTTGCATACTCTTCAAAGTACCATTAGCAATATATTGATTTGGTATTTTTAGCCAGTTTTCAGAATTGCATTGAAGTGGGAAATGAGCTTACAACTAATTAAAGAAAAAAGAATACTGTAGCTTTTTCAACCTATAGGTGACTTTTTGATCTGACATCTGTAGTAAAAAAGAAATGAAGCACAAAAACCAAAATACTAGTAATTACGATATTCACTTAACTGTTACTTGTTCCTAACCGTGTAAGGACTGTCACAGCTCAATAAAAAAGGAAGCACTCTACTTTTCTAAATTTGTCATTCCACATATGAACAAATATAGCAATATCATGATACTCTAGATAAGAGCTGTGATTTTTGAGATTTGAAATTGATAAGAAAAGCATAAAATAACTTCAGAGTAGAATATAAAAGTAAAAAAAAAATCTTTATATGGTATGTTAACTTTACTGTTAAAAAACTGATTCTGAAAATCAAATATTTAGAAAATTATTTACTTTGAAAATAAGAATACTGATAGTAAGTTCTAGAATTTGGTTTCCAGTAATCAAAATCTTTCAACTCATGATTTGATAATGGGATTTATGACAATATTTGTTACACTCTATTGTCTTTTCAAGAAAACTCAAGATGTCATGAATGATAGGAGCCATTCAATAATATGCAGTACCCAAAATAGCGAGGAAAGTACAAGAGACTGTATTACTCTTACATTGACCACATACAACCAACATTTCAATCTCTATTATATTTCACAACTTGTTATTAAATTTAAAGCACCTGTATATGGTGATTTGACTTTCACTCTACAGCCTATAGTATTGAATTGAACACTGTAACTTGTCCCGTTGGGTTAAATCATGCAATTGTCACAGAATCAGGTTAAGTGGTTTATAAGGCATATTGGAACGAGTTAAAAATCATTTATATCCATTTAAAAGTTTATTCTTTTGGATGAAGGGGTTCCTGAATGCCTCAGTCATCATGTGTGTTGTAAGTCAGTTGAATAGTTTGTTAAAGTATAATTTTTTTGGCTTAGGATGGAGCCACAGAAATCGGAAGGAATTGTGGTCATCCCAGGGATGAAGGGTGTCTTCTGAGCTGGGATGGGAACAGCAGCTGTCACAACACATTCAGAATTCCAAGTAGACAAGGATACCAAGGGCAGGCAGCAGTAAGCCGAGAAGACTTGGAGATAGGGTGGGTGCACCTACAAGGTAAACCAAAAGTGTGCATATTATTTCATTGGTAAACATCACTATTGCTCATTTAGTCTGCTTTGGCTAAGGCAAGATGACATAGCCCTGGAAAGCAAATGGGTCCTTTTGCAAAATAGAGTCTCTTATTGTTACATGATTTAAGAAAAACAAAAGCTTTTGATCAAAGATTTTGTGTGTGAGACCATGTGAACTGTTTATACAACGTGGTTAAATTAATCATTTAAAATAATATCACAAATGCGTATGTTGTCCCTATGATCCAGCAGTCCCAAATTCCTACCAGAAGGCAAAATGTCAAGAAACACATATACATACGTTTAAAAAAAATGTAAGCTTTAAAAGAATAAGATAAAGAGATACAGTAAAAATACTGCCAATGTTTCCTGGGATAATGACAACATAGGTATGCTACGTAGATCTTGCATAATTTCAAACACCAATGGTTTTAAGATATTTATATATTTATACACAATGATTTAAGGAATGTATTTCTGATAATATTAAATAATCTGATTCAATTTTTATTAAAGAACAATTGCCCTGAGATATTCTACTGTGAATTAAAAATTGAAATGATGTATTATAATATGCTATGGACTTATTTTACATCTTGGGTGACACTTAGAAGGGCTGCTCCTATAGTCAAGTAAGTTTATGGGTCCAGGTCCTGCTGACTCGAGAATTTTTGAAAAACTGCTATGAAGTAGGACCAAAAAGTCATACTCTTTCTTCTCAATGTGCACACCTATTAGGCACTATCTTCTTTTTTAGTACATTAATTTTTTTTTTAAGAGACAGGGTCTTGTTCTGTTGCTCAGGCTAGAGTGTAGTGGTTCAGTCATAGCTCATTGCAGCCTCAACTCCTGGGCCCAAGTGATCCTCCTGCCTCAGCCTCCCAAAGCGCTGATATTACAGGCATGAGCCACCATGCCTGACTGACACTATCTTCAATGAACATGTTGCTGCAATGAGTGAAGGTCTAAAAGATATAGTCAATGGCTTACAAATGTAACAGTTTTTGTTAATTTTGGAAGTTTCTTCTCTAAATTTGAAACCATCAAATAAATCATTATTATCTATCGTATTAAAAGTGACCATAAACAGCTCATTCTTTGGCATAGTCCTTTTATATTCAGGGAGATTCAGGGCATTTCTCCTGAATCTCTGGTTATTAAAAACACATTCACGTTCCCTAAAAGATGGAAGATAATAGTGTCTGTCTGCTTGCTTGTCTTCAACATTGCTCTGCTTGCTACTTTTGGTGCTGCCTGGAAACATAAGAGGGAAAGCATTATCAGATACAGATAAAGTGGTTCTTAGAAATTAGCAGGAAATTGAGGGTCCAAAAGTGAGGGCAGATAACAATGGCAATATAAACAGCCCTCAAGTAGCAGAGCTCCTAAGGACACTATCTACGACAATGGTAAACTTATGATCATGAGAGATGCTACTTACTGCCCTACAGTCAGCTACAAGACAGACTCTCTGTTGGCTCATTATGTATATTATGATGTGACTATAACAACCTATAGTGGTAGGTCTTATTACCCCAATTTTATATATTTTGTAACTGAGTCAGGTAAAATGAATTGCTCAAGTCCAGTGATCACTAGAGGGCAGAGAGAGGATTAGAATTCAGATTTGTCCAGCTGCAAAGGCCATGTTCTTTTGACCTCTCTCATGTGCTCCTGCAGATAACTTTAGCAAGGGACCAGTTTAAGAAATGCAGAAGGACACTGCACTCTGCACTTAATGTGTCAAGACAAGGGTACAGAAGAAAAATAATAAATGTCATAGGAAAAACAGCTACGACATAAGCTGTTTCAAAGAAGTCTTCGTATTCTTGTATTTTTTTAACCTTCTACTTCTTTTACATATTTTTTAAAATACGCCACAGCCGACACATTATTTTATTCTGATAAGATGCCCAATAACAATCCTCAATCACACAGCAAAACCTTTAAACTTCAGTGTTTGACCCAGTGTAAACGATCTGTCTTGAAGCCTTTTGTCTGAGGATGGCTGCAGGGTCTCCACAATGCTCTTTTGACCAAAAATTACATCTGTGTCGGGGACACATTTATGTACTTGCCTGAATATGTGGGTTGGCAAAGTACAAACTGTGGCTGCTCGAAAGAAATTTAGTCAATTGTGGATGCCCTCTTGATATTTTGGTGTTAGTATGAAAACCAAATACAATTTCATAATTTGTGGCTTTGGCATCAGGATATTTGATTTATTTTTAAAAAAAAACTCTCCGTGTTTATGTGTATTACATTTAATTTCTCTAATGACTCGAGCTTATGTAATTTTGGTCTTCATCTTCAGTTTTCTTCCATATTCCAAACAGAAATTAGATACCTAATTGAAGTACTATTTAAAGTGATTTTAAATGATACATATTCTTGAGGAGCTTTTCAATAGCAGTTGAAGCAGTACTGCAAGCTTTCTGATAAGTAGAAAACTGCTCTACTTGTTTTTTAATACAAACCTTCTTTCTGATTCTTCAGTCTGGATATCTTGATGCCATCTCTGTTTCTATTGCTTGCCTATTACTGATATAATTTTCTTTTTGTGGTGTCACATCTTGTGACCACAACTGCTAATATCTCTAGATTATGAACAACTTTAGGACAGAGATGATATCCAAATTATATTTTAGCTGTGTTGACTAATACCAAGCCTAGTACATTGAAAGGACTCAACCTATAATGTTAAAGATTGAGTTACACCTCCATTGAAGGCCCTGAATCTTTTTTGATTACAGAGCACAGGGTGTCTAAGGAAAAAGATGGTTAGAGGAAACCACTGTGACCTTCAGTGGAACCCCTGATATTTCTTTTTATTTTATTCTCTATTGCATAATCTCTCTAACTTCTAGGAACCTGGGCAAAGAAGGGGGTTATATATTTCTTTTTTAAAAATTTATTTATTATACGTTAAGTTCTGGGATACATGTGCAGATCGTGCATGTTTGTTACATAGGTATACACGTGTCATGGTGGTGGATTGCTGCATCCATCGCCCTGTCATCTACATTAGGTATTTCTCCTAATGCTATCCCTCCCCTAACCCCTCAACCCCTGCTTTTCCTCACCTACCCCCACCCCAGGCCCTGTGTGTGATGTCCCCTCCCTGTGTCCCTGTGTTCTCACTGTATGAGTGAGAACATGCAGTGTTTGGTTTTCTGTTCTTGCGTCAGTTTGCTGAGAATGATCCCTTCCAGTTTCATCCATGTCCCTGCAGAGGATATGAGCTCATCCTTTTTTATGGCTACATTGTATTCCATGGTGTTTATGTGCCACATTTTCTTTACCCAGTCTAACACTGATGGGCATTTGGGTTGGTTCCAAGTCTTTCTATTGTGAACAGTGCCACAATAAACATACGTGTGCATGTGTCTTTATAATAGAATGATTTATAATCCTTTGGTTATATACCCAGTAATGGGATTGCTAGGTCAAATGGTATTTCTATTTCTAGATCCTTAAGGAATCACCACACTGTCTTCCACAATGGTTGAATTAATTTATACTCCCAAGAACAGTGTAAAAGCATTCCTATTTCTCTGCATCCTCTCCAGCATCTTTTGTCTCTTGATGTTTTAATGATCGCCATTCTAACTGGTGTGAGCTAGTATCTCAATGTGGTTTTGATTTGCATTCCTCTAATAACCAGTGATAATGAGCTGTTTTTCATATGTTTGTTGGCTGCATAAATGTCTTCTTTTGAAAAGTGTCTGTTCATATCCTTTGCCCACTTTTTGATGGGGTTGTTTTTTTCTTGTAAATTTGTTTAAGTTCCTTGTAGATTCTGGATATTTGTTTAAGTTCCTTGTAGATAACGGATATTCTACCCATATTTGTCAGATGGGTAGATTGCAAAATTTTTTCCCATTCTGTTGATTGCTGGTTCACTCTATCAATAGTTATTTTGCTGTGCAGAAGCTCTTAAGTTCAATTAGATCCCATTTGTCTGTTTTGGCTTTTGTTGCCGTTGCTTTTGGTGTTTTAGTCATGAAGTCCTTGCCATGCCTGTGTCCTGAATGGTATTGCCTAGGTTTTCTTCTAGAGTTTTTATGGTGTTAGGCCTCATGTTAAAATCTTTAATCCCTCTAGAGTTAATTTTCGTATAAGGTATAAGGAAGGGATCCAGTTTCAGCTTTCTGCATATGGCTAGCCAGTTTTCCCAACACCATTTATTAAATAGGTAATCCTTTCCTCCTTGCCTGGTTTTGTCAGGTTTGTCAAAGAGCAGATGGTTGTAGTCATGTGGAGTTCTTTCTGAGGTCTCTGTTCTGTTTCATTGGTCTGTATCTCTATCTTGATACCAGTAGCATGCTGTTTTGAGTACAGTAGCCTTATAATATAGTTTGAAGTCAGGTAGCATGATGCCTCCAGCTTTGTTTTATTTTTATTTTTTGCTAAGGATTGTCTTGGCTATGCAGGATCTTTTTTGGTTCCATATGAGGTTGAAGGTGTTTTTTTCCAATTCTGTGAAGAATGTCACTGGTAGCTTGATAGGGATACCATTGAATCTATAAATTACTTTGAGCAGTATCGCTATTTTCATGGTATTGATTCTTCCTAACAATGAGTATGGAATGTTTCTCTATCTGTGTACACTCTTATTTCCTTGAGCAGTGGTTCACAGTTCTCCTTGAAGAGGTCCTTCACATCCCTTGTTAGTTATATTTCTAGATATTTTATTCTCTTTGTAACAATTGTGAATGGGAATTCACTCATAATTTGGCTCTCTGTTTGTCTATTATTGGCGTATAGGAATGCTTGTGATTTCTGCACATTGATTTTGTATCCTGAGACTTTGCTGAAGTTGCTTCTCAGCTTAAGGAGATTTTGGGCTGAGACGATGGGGTGTTTTAAATATACAATCATGTCATCTGGAAACAGAGACAATTTGATGTCCTTTCTTCCTATTTGAATATGCTTTATTTCTTTCTCTTGCCTGATGGCCCTAGCCAGAACTTCCAATACTATGTTGAATAGGAGTGGTGTGAGAGGGCACCCTTGTCTTGTGCCAGTTTTGAAAAAGAACGTTTCCAGTTTTTGCCCATTCGGTATGATATTGGCTGTGGGTTTGTCATAAATAGCTCTTAGTATTTTGAGATTTGATCCATCGATACCTAATTTATTGGGAGATTTTAGCATAAAGGGCTATTGAATTTTCTTGAAGGCCTTCTTTGCATTTATCGAGATAATCATGTGATTTCTGTCTTTGGTTCTGTTTATGTGATGGATTACATTTACAGCTTTGTGTATCTTGAACCAGCCTTGCATCCCTGGGATGAAGCTTACTTGATCATGATGGATAAATTTTTTGATATGCTGTTGGATTTGGTTTGCTGGTATTTTATTGAAGATTTTTGCATCAGTGTTCATCATGGATATTGGCCTGAAATTTTCTTTTTTAGTTTTTGTCTCTTCCAGGTTTTGGTATCAGGATGTTGGTCTCATAACATGAGTTAGGAAGGATTCCGTCTTTTTGTATTGTTTGGAATAGTTTCAGAAGGATTGGTACCAGCTCCCCTTTGTACATCTGGTAGAATTCGGCTGTGAATCCATCTGGTCCAGGACTTTTTTTGGTTGGTAGGCTATTAATTGCTGCCTCAACTTCCGACTTTGTTATTGGTCAATTCAAGAATTCAATTTCTTCCTGGTTTAGTCTTGGGAGGGTGTAAATGTCCAGGAATTTATCTGCTTCTTCTAGATTTACTGGTTTATTTGCATAGAGGTGTTTGTAATAGTCTCTGATAGTAGTTTGTATTTCTGTGGGATTGGTGGTGACATCCCCTTTATCATTTTTTATTGCATCTATTGGAATCTTCTCTCTTTTCCTTTATTAGTCTGGCTATTGGTCTATTTTGTTGATCTTTTCATAAAACCAGCTCATGGATTTATTGATTTTTTAAAGGGTTTTTTTTTTTTCTGTGTCTCTATCTCCTTCAGTTCTGCTTTGATCTTAGTTATTTCTTGCCTTCTGCTAGCTTTTGAATTTGTTGGATCTTGCTCCTCTAGTTCTTTTAATTGTGATGTTAGGGTGTTGATTTTATCTTTCCTCATTTCTCTGGTGGGCATTTAGTGCCAAAAATTTCCCTCTAGACACTACTTTAAATGTGTCCCAGAGATTCTGGTATGTCGTGTCTTCGTTCTCATTGGTTTTGAAGAACATCTTTATTTCTGCTTTCATTTTATTAGTCAAGTAGTCATAGAGGAGCAGGTCGTTTAGTTTCCATGTAGTTGTGCCGTTGTGAGTGAGTTTCTTAATCCTGAGTTCTAATTTGATTGCACTGTGGTGTCAGAGACTGTTATGA